>CM053027.1:470491120-470493620 GCA_028564925.1 Lithobates sylvaticus
ACCACACGCCACACACTGCATCGAATTAATCTGCATGGCAGTCATCCCAGAAGGAAGCCTCTTCTAAAGATGATGCACAAGAAAGCCTGCAAACAGTTTGCTGAAGACAAGCAGACTATGGTCTGATGAGACCAAGATACATTTATTTGGTTCAGATGGTGTCAAGCATGCGTGGTGGCAACCAGGTGAAGAGTACAAAGACAAGTGTGTCTTGCTTACATTCAGGCATGGGGGTGGGAGTGTATCAGATCTCCTCTCATTATCAATTTACCATGCTGTGTCTTTGGGTAGACATGGCCATCTTGGTAGAGGAAGGGCTTTACTTCCTCAGGTCAGGGCTTTCAGCAAGAAAAACAGTGAGCAGCACAATAGTGACATCACTAAATCTCATTCTAAATCTACTGAGACTAGCAATCAGAGACAGCAGTGCCTTAGATCTCACACTGCAAATACTGTATGTAGCTCTGGGTCCGTAGGAACAGTAGTACCTAGGCATGCTCACATACCAGTACGTTCACTGCTGTTTTTCAGGAGGAATTCCAGACGAAAGGTACAATTTTCAGGGTACTGCTTAGGCACAATTAAAATTTCTAGACGTTCCCTATATTATAGCAAATCTTCACTTGCTTTATTTACGTTAATGTAGAACTACTGTATGGTTCAAGTGAAAAATGACATATATGACACAGTTGTCAATAGTAAATAATACAGAATTTATTGTTTACCCAAGTCCCCCCTACAATACAGTTTTTACTATGTTTGGATCTGCCAGTAGATCCATTGATTTTTAACTTCCTTTAGCAATGTGACAATGGACCCTAAAATAGCGCCTATTTTTTTAGCACTAACCCCAGACACCTCACCCAATCCGACCTAGTAGTCTCTTCTACACCCTCACCACACCTTGCTGGTTTAGATGTAGTAAATCTGTCTTCTATTTCACTCACTAATGAACAGGAAAAAATCTTACAGCTAGGCTTAACGTTCTGTCCATCGTCGAACTTTGACAAATTCGAATTTATCAAGGACATTCATTTGTTTGCCCGTAAGTTAATCTATAAAGTTCTCTATGATAACCCCCCTGTTAAACCCACAGATACAGCCACCACCTCTTCCAATCAAGCGCCTACATTCGAAGAAATGCAGGCAATTGATGAACTCATGTCATTATGGGAGGAAGGAGCCATCGACGCTGACGAAACCGATGAGTCGGCTTCCGTCGCCCTCGGTGTCTCCTTCCCCCCCAACATCCTTTAAACCAAAATCTAAGAATTTTCCAGCACTATCGACCAACCCTAACATTTCAGCCTTTGTGCAACAAACCTGTCTTGCAATTAAAAATCTTGAATACACTTCCCTGGGCCGATCAAATCTAACCCAGGCAAGCCTTCAAGCTCTAAAATCTCTTCAAACTCACCCCGATCTTGTGATCAAACCGGCAGACAAAGGCGGTAATGTTGTGGTTATGGATACTAAAGCCTACGAAACTATGTGTCATAACATTCTCGATAATCGAGAATGGTATCGCCCCATTGCTCCGTCACTCATAAAAAATTTTTCCCATCAATTTGATCAACTTATATTTCATGCATATCAAGCTGCTATTATCGACCTTAATACTTGGAACTTTTTGAAAACCAATGAACCCACCATACCAACCTTTTATGCTTTGCCTAAAATCCATAAATCAGTTATTAATCCTCCCGGGCGCCCCATTGTGTCTGGTTGTCATTGCTTAACTGAAAATGCCAGTGCTCTTGTTGACAAATACCTTGCACCTCATGTTTTGTCTCTGCCCTCTTATGTCAAGGACACAATCCATCTTTTAAAACTATTGCAAAATATGACCTTACCTCCTAATACATGGCTAGTAACACTAGACGTTGAATGCCTATATAATTGTATCCCACACCTCAAAGGGTTAGATGTCATTCGTGGCCTTCTCCTTGAGCGTGGTCCTCAATTTGACAACTATGCTAATTTTGTGCTTGACCTTCTTAAATTCATCCTTACAAAGAACCATTTTATGTTCGGCAATTCCCACTTCCTCCAGGTGCAGGGTGTGGCTATGGGGACCAAAGGTGCGCCCTCATACGCCAACCTGTACCTGGGGGGGTGGGAAAGATGCCTTTTTTCCAAACTGTGTTCAGCTCATAAATCTAATATCCTACATTGGTTTAGATACATCGATGACATCTTACTACTGTGGTCAGGTTCACACTCTGATCTAGAACAATTCTTTGAATCTCTAAGTATCAACAATTTTAATCTTAAATTCACTATGGAATCTAGTCAACAGTCTGTAAATTTCCTTGATTTAACCATCAATATTGACAATTCTGGTATTATCAGTACGTCTCTATTTAGAAAACCCACTGCAGGCAATACCATCTTGCATGCCGAAAGTGCCCACCCTCAATCATTACTCAATAGCATTCCTTATAGTCAGTACCTTAGAATCAGACGTAACTGTACCTCAGACACAGATTTCCATAAAGCA